>JAEOAD010000008.1:17712500-17745000 GCA_036365145.1 Orientallactaga sibirica
GCATCTGGCTAAACTTGGGACCTGGAGATTGGAACAGCTGGAGATTGGAACCAGTGTTCTGAGGGTTAGGAGGCAGGTGCCTTAACCCCTAAGCCATCTCTCCAGCCCTCCTTATTTAATTTTTAAAATTTATTTGTAAGCAGGGAGAAAGAGAGAGAGAGAGAGAGAGAGAGAGAAAGAGAAAGAGAGAGAGTGTGTGTGAGAAAGAATGGGTGTGTCAGGGCCTCTTGCCTCTGCAAATGAACTCCAAATGTATGTGCCACTTTGTGCATTTGCCTTTATGTGGGTACTGGGGAATCAAACCCAGGCTGTCAGACTTTACAAGCTAGCATCTTTAACCACTGAGCCATCTCTCCAGGCCCTGAATTATCCCTTGAATCCCC
Source organism: Orientallactaga sibirica (assembly GCA_036365145.1). Lineage (NCBI taxonomy): Eukaryota > Metazoa > Chordata > Mammalia > Rodentia > Dipodidae > Orientallactaga > Orientallactaga sibirica. The sequence goes on from JAEOAD010000008.1 coordinate 17,712,884, forward strand.
ACAGTAACCCTAATGAATCATTTCTCACAAAGAACCTGATGGTCACATAAGTTAGGAAGAACCCATCTGTTTCCTCAAGGCCAGTCTTCCCCAGAAGACACCGTGGCCCGCAGTGACTCTAGCATTAGGAAGTTTAACACCTATGACCTGTGATCACGATCCAAGGTTTCAGAACGTTGAGCAGCGAGTTTTTGTGCTTGCTGAAATCCTTAATCCCTTTATATTGAACAATCAGTGAGGAGGCAGGGGCCAAATGAATAGATCAAGAGGTACATTAAGATAAGCCACATAGTTCAGAGTTACCACTGTGCAAGTTTGAGGTTGTAGCCCAGTGGTAGAGCACTTGCTTAGCTCGCTCAGGCCCCTGAGTGCAGTCCCCAGCATCTTCCCCTGAAGGTGCAGATGAGGGCCTTAGTTGGATGCATGGAGAGAAGGAAGCTGACCCATGTTGTTGGTGATGCACCCTTGCACACTCACTCGGGGCTATTTTCTCAGCAGGATGTAGATACTATTTTATTTACAGTGTGAGCAAGCTTTTAATGTATCAGAAGCAGGACACGGAGCCCTTCAGGAACATCCAGAAACTGATAAATAAGACAGGTTCCCACGAACCGGTAGGGAGGGAGGTGAGATGGGCTCATGGACTCTTGCCCTTTCTTTGCTATGAACTTGAACGACTTAACTCTTCTGGGGCTGATTCTTTTATGCATAATTGACAATTATTCCTACCAAGAAGGTTATGAGAGTTCAGTGAGCTACAATTTAAATGTATGTACTTAATATATAACAAAGCTTTGTGAGTTCCTATTGTTGCCATTGCTATCGTCACCTGCTGCCTCTGATGGTTTTCCTAGGTATCAAATTCCATAGTTATTATTATTTTGATACCTATGGAGTGCTGAGTTCTTCGCCTCTGCCCTTTCTGGCAGTTATCTGTCACTTAAAGAAGGCCATGGGAGCATTGTACCCGTCCCCTTTGGGGGTGCTCACAGCTGGGAGGAAGCAGCAAGCTAAGTGGTTAGAAGTTGAGGAGGGAAGGAGCCAAATCCAGAGACGGAGATAAGAGAGAGGCAGCTAGACATGATGCGCTGCAAGCCGCGCTCCATCCTGACGCGCCCCACCTTGGCGTTCTCCAAGTCTTGGGATCTCGATGGAATGATTTACTTGCCAGCGCACTTCTCCGGGCTCGGGGCGGCCTGACGTCCCCCCTTCCCGGTCTTCTGCTTCTTCCACACCCCTCTTTGAAGCCCGCTCGGCGATTGGCAGGCTCGATCCGGAGACGTCGCTGATTGGCCTTCGCTAGGCCCGGCCACGGAGTTTAAAGAGGGGGCGGGGGCGCGCTGCCTGGCATCGCCTCGGTCCCCGCCGTCCGGCCGCGCGTCCCAACTCTGCTGTCCCCGGAGCCAGCCGAGCGGTACCCCCGAGGGAGAGCCAGGGCAGGCGCTGTCCAGCCCCGCGACGGTGACACAGCCGGGGAGGGTCGAGGCGCTCGGACGTCGGGGCGGCCACGATGGTGGCCACATGCCTGCAGGTGGTGGGCTTCGTCACGAGCTTCGTGGGCTGGATCGGCGTCATCGTCACGACTTCCACCAATGACTGGGTGGTGACCTGCGGCTACACCATCCCCACCTGCCGCAAGCTGGATGAACTGGGCTCCAAGGGGCTGTGGGCCGATTGCGTCATGGCCACCGGGCTGTACCACTGCAAGCCCCTGGTGGACATCCTCATCCTGCCGGGTAAGAACCCCGGTTGAGTCTGCTTAGGGCCGAGACGAGGGTGCTAGACAGCCGTCCCAGAAACACAAAGGCGCAGAGCTTTTGCTACGGTTTTGCTATCCCCAACCCCACCTTGTTGTAGAAGAATTAAGCAACCCTAAACTACATCCTCTCCGCCTCAGTTTCCGAATCTGGAATTTGGGATCATATTTTGGCCAGTGGTTACACTGGCTAGTCACTTTAAACTTCTCTGAACTATTGTAGACACATGACAGGAGCCCAGCCCATGTAAATGCCCTTCGCTTCCTGCATCCCAGTATCTCACCTTCGGAGGACCAAAAGTGCTTTTTGACCCTGGTCCCCGCTCCTCCCACTTGGGGTCCATCTTCGGATTCGCTTAGGCGCAGGCGAGTGGCGGAGGCGCCCTGTGAGCCTGGGTTCTCTCTCTGCCATTGCCGGGTATAGAGGGTCCCACTTTGGTCTCCAAGGACCCAGGGACTGTCTTACCTCCTTTGTTTCCACCCTACCTCCGCGGTGGGGTTCCCCAACAGCGGGATGAAGCGGTGAGCCCTCCAGCGGCTTCTGAGAAAGCTCCACTGAGAGCCCTGGGCTCAGCTGGATGTGGAGGGGGTCACTTCTGCGATCTTGAAGTTGAGGATCCGAGGCCGCAGGAGGGAATATTGGCAGGCCACCACCCCTCAACCCTTCAGATGACTGCCTGGGCCTGGGGTACATCTTCCCTTGTCCTATGGAAATATTCGGGGAGGGGGTGTGAACAGTTGCAATTTCATTTTTCATCTCTAGGAAATTGGATGATTTCTGAGGTTGGGGGGCCCCATCTCATTTTCTGCTAGGAATCTATCCTGCTCTGTTCCTCTCGCTGGTGAAGTTGACTCAGTTCTTCTGGCTTTTGTGGATGGTGGGCATTTAAAGGTGTATCCTGCCCTTAAGGTGGGCAGGAGCCAGCCCTGAAGTTGCCAGTCTGGAAGCCATTCACTTTGTGCCAGAATATTTGGCTTCCCAGAAGCCCTGGATCTCTTTTTAGCTCTCAGAAGGAGGGCTCAGGGCACACCAGGCCTGCCTTTCACTACTGTTTGCTCTATCGGACTTTCAGACAGACAGAAATTGGGGAACCCAGGTCTGAATCCAGCTTCAGTTAATGCCAGCCTCCCAGAACTAGTGCTCACAAGCTGGGTGATGCGCAACCAATTGCTAACCTCAACGAACCTTGGTTGTCTCCTTTAAAAATTAACATGGGACCAATTTATCTTTCTGGATTGCTTGGAGGATTCAGACAAGAAATGTAGACCTCTGAAGGGGGAAATGCCCCAGAAACAGCAGTTGGGGGTCTCAGTTGAAAGCTGGGCATGGATGCCTAGAGTTTTGACTAAAGCATAAAACTATTCTCAGCTTCCTTCCCTGAAATTAAATTTCCTGAGCATCCAGTGCAGGTGCTTGTTTTCAGAGAACACAGGTGGTGCTGTAGGGGCAGGCATATTTAAGGGAGAGTCCTTCCCTTAAGTGTTGGATGGGGGCAGGGGCATCTTTGGTCTCCATCTTCTGATTTCCAGACATGGCCTTGGCACTGTAACCCACGTGGGCAGCCTGTGCCATGAATCTGAGAACCTCTGTGTCAAGTTGACTGCTTCCCTTGTGTCAGCCCTGGCTCTTCTCCCAGCTGCAGGGGAGGAGCTGGGCCACAAACATCTGGAGCTCCTCTCTGGTGTGTTCAAGCCCATAGACACCCGATAAGTTATCTTTAATTCTGAAGCTGAAATGGGCAGCGGTTACAAGAGAGCCCTCGTAGAGTCTAATTGGAGGCATTGCTAAGGGACAGCATTGAAGCTGGGTCTTCATGCTCAAGGGAGTGTGGCTGGGTTTGACACGGGGGTCCTGGTGAGTGAGAAGGAACCGAGGACAGCGTCTTCCCATGGCCATTAGCTACGCCTTACCCAGGCCACCACCTATAACTTGCATGGGGGAAAAATTAAAAAGGGACAGTCATGAGTGAAACTCCCCCCCCCCCAAAGTAGGGTCTCACTCTAGCTCAGGCTGACCTGGAATTCACTATGTAGTCTCAGGGTGGCCTCGAACTCTCAGTGATCCTTCTACCTCTGCCTCCCAGGTGCTGGGATTAAAGGTGTGCACCACCACGCCCAGCTACAGCTACAGCTTTATTTTTTAAGGGGGAGAATGTTTCAATGGGAGGTAAATAAATAGAAAGGTAAAACAGTAAACTTAAGTCTATGAAACTCTCCTAGTACGTTATCAGGTATAATATGCTATAATCTTTCTTCATAAAGTTATCACTTTGCTTTTTTTTTTTTTTTTTTTTTTTTTTTTTGGTAGGGTCCCATTCTAGCTCAGGCTGACTTGGAATTCAATATGTAGTCTCAGGGTGGCCTCGAACTCATGGTGATCCTCCTACCTCTGCCTCCCGAGTGCTGGGATTAAAGGTGTGTGCCACCACACCTTGCTTACTTAGCTTTTTTTTTTTCCAAGGTAGGGTCTCACTCTGGCCCAGGCTGACCTGGAATTAATTATGTACTCTCAGAGTAGCCCTGAACTCACAGCGATCCTCCTACCTCTGCCTTCCAAGTGCTGGGATTAAAGGCATGCACCACCATGCTGGGCTTACTTGGCATTTAAAAAAATATATTTATGTATTTGGGGGGGGCAGATAGAGATAGAGAATGGGTGTGCCAGGGCCTCCAGCTACTGTAAACAAACTTCAGATGCATGTGCCACCTTGTCCATCTGGCTTATGTGGGTTCTGGGGAATTGAACCTTTGTCCTTTGGCTTTGCAGGCAAGTGTCTTAACCGCTAAGCCATTTCTCCAGCCCTCACTTGGCATTTTTGATAGTAGAAAGCAGATAGCTTTGTTGTATATGTCATACTCAACTCACATTCCTTCATTGATGGTTGTTTACATCATCTTTTGTGGGTGCGTGCAGATCAAGACAGGTGTCTGCCTTCCAGGTTTCCCCTGGGCAGGAGAGAGACCTTGTGAAATGGTGACAGAGGGTTGGGGAAGCACGCCCTGGCACAGGGAAGGACACAGGACGTGGAGCTTGTCCTCCTCTAGGCGGCAGGATTCATGAGGACAGCAGGAGGAGAAAGCCTTGGTTTTAGCTTGCTCTTGTTCAAGGCCACACATTATTCATGCATAACATGAATCAGGAAGAAAATCACTTAGCATGCTGAAGATAGCCGCACAGCACTGGGCCAGATGTGGTGGCTAATTGTCTGTAAGCCTAGCACTGGGGTGGCCAAGGCAGGAGGATCACAAGACTGAGGACAGCCTGAGCCACGTAGTGAGCCCATATCATGAAACAAAAAGGATTATACGATACAGAACAATAACACAGTACTATTGACTACTCATGTTTGAGTATTCAGCATAGCACCTTGTGAATAGCTAGTTAATTTGACCTCCAGTAGATTTCTATTAGAGAGATGTGGGTGCAATTATTATTACTCTATAAATGAGGAAAGTGACATAACAGGTAATTAACTTGACCAGGTCACACAGGTAGACCACGTCACGGCAAACTGGAACCAACTATAGAGCACAGAAGATTGCTTTGAAAATTTGAGTTTCCATGTGAATCTTTAACACGGAGTAACAATAACGTAAATAAAGCCTTGGTCTCTCCATCCTGAAAGTGTGATCATGTGTGTTCTAAGCCAGGATCATCCTTCTGTTTAACTAGCACACTGTTCTTTTGTTGCTGGGTCACTTTAAAAGTTGAAGTGGCTGGGGATGGTGGTGCACGCCTTTAATCCCAGCACTCGGAGGATTGCGGTGAGTTCAAAGCCACCCTGAGACTACAACTATATGTATACTACATATAGCCTGGACCAGAGTGAGACCCTACCTTGAAAAACCACACACACACACACACACACACACACACACACACACACACACAAAAGTTGGAGGTGTATGGTGATCTTGGGTGACCTTGAGCACATTCTAAGTCTTGGAATGACCAAGAAAAAGAAGGAAAGTGGTGTTGAATTCCTGGCAGGTGTGGGGCTCAGGGACAGGAGAACCCTATCTAACCCACCCTCAACTGCGCTCTGGTTTGCAGGCTACGTGCAGGCTTGCCGAGCCCTCATGATTGCTGCCTCAGTTCTGGGTCTGCCGGCCATCTTGCTGCTGCTGACGGTTCTTCCCTGCATCCGGATGGGCCACGAGCCCGGTGTGGCCAAATACAGGCGGGCCCAGCTGGCTGGCGTATTGCTCATTCTGCTGGGTAAGCTCCCTGTATGTCACCCCAACTCCAGTGAACCTGCTGAATCTCAGATCTTGCAGTTGCTGCTTCATCAAGATCGAGGTCAAGAGCAAGGTGGAAGACCACGAGAATCCACTGGGCAGGAGACCCCACAATCTGTATCCCTTTACATGCCAGGGCGGGGGGTGATGGACCATTTGGTAAAGTACTTGCCATATAAATATGAGGGATTCATTTAGGAACTCCCCCACCCCCAATCCATGTAAAAGCCAGGCATGGTGGCATGGGCCTGTAATCCTAACAGAGGAAATGGAGATATGTAGAAACGTAAGAATTTTCTTAAATTTCTCAGAAAACTGGAGCAACTGGCTAGTTGTCCAGCTGAATTGGTGAGCTCTGGACTCAGTGAGAGACCCTGTCTCAAAAGATAAAGTGGATAGCCATTGAGGAAAGCACCTAGCACCAACCTCTGGCCTCTACATACATGTGCACACAAGTACACATGTTAAAAAAGACCCCCCCCAAAGGGCATAGTAATGACTATAAGGAGCACTGAGCATGCAGATAAGTTTTTTTCTTTAAAATTTATCTATTCATTTATAAGAAGCTGAGAGAGAGAAAGGGAGAGAAAGAGAGAGAGAAAGAGAGTGGGGCAGACAGAGGCACCACTTGGTGTATCTGGCTTTAAGGGGGTACAGGGAATTGAACTCAGGCTTTGCAAAGCAAGCTCCTTCAACCATTGAGCAATCTTCCCAGCTCAACTGATTTTTTAGCCCAGACTAACCTGCAACTCATTTAGTAGTCCCGGTCTGGCCTTGAACTCACAATGATCCTCTTGCCCCTCCTTGAAATTAAATATGTGTGCCACTATGCCCCAGCTCGAATTTATTTATTTTTTTTTTTTTTTTATTTATTTTTATTTTTGGAGGTAGGGTCTCACTCTAGCCCAGGCTGACCTGAAATTCACTATGTAGTCTGAGGGTGGCCTTGAACTGACAGCAATTCTCCTACCTTTGCTTCCTCAGTGCTGGGATTAAAGTGTGTGCCACCATGCCCGGCTTCAAGTTTTTGTTTTATTTATTTATTTTTTAAAAATATTTTATTTATTTATTTCTTTGTAAGCACAGAGAGAAGAGAGACAGAGAGAGAATGGGTGCATCAGGGCATCCAACCACTGCAAACAAACTCCAGATGCATGTGTTGCTTTGTGCACCTGGCTTTACGTGGGTACTGGGGAATTGAACTCGAGTCGTTAGGCTTTGTAGGCAAGTGCCATCTCTCCAGGCCCAGGCTTTGAACTTTTTATCCTTCAGTTTCAGCCTCCCAAGAAGTTTTTAATTAAAAAAATTTTTAAAATTTATTTTTGGAGAGAGACACAGAGAGAGACAGACAGAGAGGGAGAGGAAGACAGAGATGGGCGTGCCTCAGTCTCTCAGCTGCTGTGAACGAAATCCAGATGTGTGCTCCCCCTTGTGGTCAAGTGAGGCATTGCGCCCTTGCGTCACTTTGCATCTGGCTAAACGTGGGACCTGGAGATTGGAACCAGGTTCTTAGGAGTTTTTATTTTTTAAAGGAAGAAAAGAAAGAGAAGATTTCGAGGCTAAGAAATATCTATGGCAAACCAGAAGGACAGAAGAGAGTTCTATAGCAGCTTTCTATTTAGGTTTCACTGTGGACTCCCTTTTAGAATACCTGTATCCAAGCCCCCAGCAGGTCCAGGGATAGTCTGGGGATCGGGTCCAGGGAAATATTTTTAAGAAGTTCTCAAGGTAATTCTCAATGCAGCCAAAACTGAAAACCTCAGTGACTATATAAATATAGAGTAGAGAAAGAGAGGCGAAAGGAAATGTATATGGGGGTGATAGACTACTTAGGTGACTAGTTCATGTTTCAGTCAGTGCTCAGTGCATGCATTTCAGGTACTATTGTAGGCACTGGAGACCTGTTAGGGAAAAGATATATATATATTTTTAAGGCAGGGTCTCACTCTAGCCCAGACTGACCTGGAATTCACTACATAGTCTCAGGATGACCTCAAACTCACAGTGATCCTCCTACCTCTGCCTCCTAAGTGCTGGGATTAAAGGTGTGCACTCAGCAAAAGATAGTTTTTCCTTTGAGTGTACACAGACATTCCAAGGCATGTAAGATGTAGCAGCCATCTTCAGAAGCTATGTATACAGTGCACACAGGTAGGCAGGCATGTAACTCTCACTAAAGGAGTTTCTCAGAGTACAGGAAGCCAGCAATGACAGGCCACAGGCTGTGGGGAGGGACAGGGCAGGCTGAGAGGCAAGGATGAGTGTTTGCTTGGTTTTTCTGATCACATGTGCACCGAGAGGATTCATTTAATACTTCACGTAGGGTAGGGTCCTGATATCTCTCTCTGCTCTCTGTGGTGATCTCTCTCTCTCTTTCTCTGTCTCTCTGTCTTTCTCTCCGGGGTCTCACGTATTCCAGGGAGTCTTCAACTTTGCAATATCATAGGCTTGCACCATCTTACTTGATTTCTTACAGAGATAGGGGATCAAGCCTCATGCGTGCTAGGCAAGCACTCTACCAACTGAGTTACATCCTCATCCTTCCTTGTTTTTTTTTTTGGAATGTCAATTCCTCTGGCAAGCTCTAAGTCCTTACAGAAGATGTGAATGTTTAAGGTTGCAGCTATTGTTACAAAGCATACACACCAGTGGGGAGAAACTGATGTGGATATAGGTTAGCTATAAAGTCACATTCTCCTAGAACAAAGATTTCTCATCCCACAACTGGTAATCAGATCGTGTGCTTAAGGGGTTAGGAGATGGCCTGCAGGTTCTGCGTGGGGTTTCTCACCCACTGTGGTACCAGTGAGGTGAGAGAATATGAGAGGTGGGCATATTTCCCCAGGCTTGTGAAACCATGGAGAATTCAGAGTATGTGTGTGTGTTGTGAAAAAGACCTATATTTCCAGACAGTTATCTGGCCAGGGAAGTTTGGATTTTATCCACAAAGGCTGGGTGTGAGCACCACCTGGAATCCGCCCTCAGTTGCCCGTGCTTGATCTAACTCACAGTCTCACTTCTTGTAGCACTGCCCTGACCTCCCATCTAAATCCTTCTCCAACAGAACGGCCAAAGCTCTACAAGTACACAGATTATGGAAGGAATCCAGGTGAAGCCCTTCTGTCTCAGACACTGGCTGTTTGTTACTTTCCTCGTTCTTTCAGATGCTCCAGGAGATTCTCCTGGGTCCTGAGGTGGGCAGAGCCAAAGGATGGGTCTGTTGTCATCCGTGTTTAGTAATTCTGACCTTTTGTGGCTGCAGATCTAGTTCCATTGCTAGAGAGCTTGCCTAGCTTGCATAAAGCCCTGGGTTTGCTACCTGCACTGCATGAACAGGGTGGTATATGCCTGGTGATCGTATGGGAATAATCCTGGCACTTGGGAGGTGGAGGAAGAAGGATCAGATGTTCAAGGTTATCCTTTAGGCTATATAGTAAGTTGCAGGCTAGTCTGGGCTACATGAGACCCTGGAGAGAGAGAGAGAGAGAGATAAAAGAAGCTCTGGCCTTACACAAGAGAGTCCTGGAGTGTCCATAAGTGAGAACATGTGAGTCCCTGCGCATGCAAAAGTGTGAGAACACATTGAAACAGCCACAAACAAACCCTGTTGAAAATATAGGGATATAAGCAAAGTATACACAGACAAATTGGTTTTTTAAAAAAGAAGCTTTAAAAATAGTGATGTTGGGCTGGAGAGATGGCTTAGCAGTTAAGGCACCTGCCAGCGAAGCCTAAGAATGCCTGTTCGATTCTCCAGGTCCCACATTTAGCCAGACGCAAAAGTGATGCAAGCACACAATGTCGCACGTGTGCACAAGGGGGCGCACACATCTGGAGTTCGTTCACAGAGGCTGAGAGGCCCTGGCGTGCCCATTCTCTGCCTGTCTGTCTCTCTCAAATTAAAAAAAAAAAATAGTGATGTTGTCTGGTTGAACAACCAGTTTTATTATTATTTTTTTGTGTGTGGGGGGAAAGGGGCAGCAATCAATCAGTGGTTTGAAACTTCCCAGCTGAATTGATTTTTCTTCATTTTTTTAAAGGTGGTTTGGTACAGGGAGGCAGTTTCATAGATGAAGAAAGTGGGTGGGGCTGGGGAGTGGGTACACCTCCCAGTCTCTGTCTGTGTCCAGCAAGGCTGCGGGACTGCCAAGGAAGCTGCATTTTGGCAGCAGCTCGTCATCAGGTCATGGCAGAGGGATGAAGGGACCCATATCCATTTCCAGCCTCGCATTCATCAGGCTGCCTCTTCTTTCATTGTTCCTGCGCAGGTTTGCTTCTCCGTCAGTGGCCGCTTGCACTTGAGTTGTATGTTGTTTTGACTGGACCCAGCAGGCTCTGGAAATGTGATGTTCATTGTCTCAGGAGTGACACCTGCCCATCAACTGCTTCTAGGTCTTTTCATCCCTTGGCCTCAAGAGCCTGTGTGCCACCCTGGGTGGTGGGTGGGAGGAGCCAGAGCCTGAAGGCTCCCTTTGTGTTGTTTTGAGGTGCTTTCTGTCACTCTCCCAGGAGAAGCTGGTGCTGGGTCCTAGAGGTCACTGGATGGTGCTCTGGCAGAGCTGTGACTGCTGGGTAAAGGGAACAGTTGGGCACAGCAGTTCAGGGAGCTAGTCCTCACATGGAAACTGGACACCACTGAAGTCAGGTTCTTCTCATCCTGTAGCTGCCATCCTGCCTGGTGTACAGTGATCTTCCCAGTCACTTGTGAGGATTTGGCTCCTGCTGTGGGGAAGGAATAAGAGCCTGGGGCTGCTGCTTCCTGAGCAGATGTGTAGCTCAAGGAGCAGCAGGTGGCTCTGATCTACGGTAGATCTGAAGGGAATCTAATCTGTTTGTAGATTATCAAGATTCCCTGCCAAGGCAGAAGGCACTGTGCCCTAAATTATTTTATCTTGTCAGTTGGAGTCAGACCCAACTGTACTGAGTCCAAGACTACTGCTTTCTAGCTGTGTGAACTAGAGCAGTTTCTTCATGTCTCTGAGTCATTTAAAATTTTTTTTTAATTTTTAAATTTTATTTTATTTTATTTATTTTTTGGTTTTTCAAGGTAGGGTTTCACACTAGCCCAGGCTGACCTGGAACTCACTATGTAGTTTCACGGTGGCCTCCAACTCACGGAGATCCTCCTACCTCTGCCTCCCGAGTGCTGCTGAGATTAAAGGCGTGCGCCACCACACCCGGTTTGTCTCCTGGTTTTTCCTTTTTTTCTTTTTAACATTTTATTTTTATTTATTAGGGACAGGGAGAGGGAGAGAGAGAGAGAGAATGAGAATGGGCGTGCCAGTGTCTCTAGCCACTGCAAATGAACTCCAGATGCATACACCACCTTGTGCATCTGGCTTACATGGGACCTGGAGAATTGAATTGGGGTCCTTAGGCTTCACAGGCATGTGCCTTAACTGCTAAGCCATCTCTCCAGCCCATCTCCTAGTCTTTCTATAAAATGGGCAATAATACTGCCTCCTTCCCAGGTTGGTAAGAGTGAAATGATGTATAGAAATTAGTGATTTTTTTTTTTTTTGAGGTAGAGTTTAGTTCTAGCTCAGGCTGACCTGGAACTCCCTATGTAGTATCAGGGTGGCCTCCAACTCATAGCAATCCTCCTTCCTCTGCCTCCAGGGTGTTGGGATTAAAGGTGTGTGCACCACACCCAGCTTCTTTTTCTTTTTCTTTTCTTTTATTTTTTTAAATTATTTTATTTATTTTTGGAGAGAGACACAGAGAGAGACAGACAGAGAGGGAGAGGGAGACAGATAGAGATGAACACGCCAGCAGTCTCTCAGCTGCTGTGAACGAAATCCAGATGCGTGCGCCCCCTTGTGGTCAAGTGCAGCATTGTGCCCTTGAGTCACTTTGCATCTGGCTAAACGTGGGACCTGGAGATTGGAACCGGGTTCTTAGGCTTAGCAGACAGGCTCCTTAACCGCTAAGCCATCTCTCCAGCCCCACACCCAGCTTCTTAATGTACAGAAATTAGTTAGCATGGTATCTGACAGAGTAAGTGTTCTTTCTGTACATGGTTGTGATTATTGTTGTTGACAGAGGTAAATAGCTAACCCAGAGGGCAGTTGGGTATCCTTCCAAGATGCTTGAGCCCTGCAGGGTCATGTCCACACACAGAACGGTTGAAGTGAGACAGTAACCAGCTTCTGGAAACACCACCTTGTATCCTGGCTTAGGAGGAAGTGTTTCCTCGGCTTTCTCAGTGGAAATCAGTGTGTGGAGATCAATAGTGCTTTGCTTTGCCCATCATGAAAGGACCCCAAATTTTTGTTCTGAAGATCCAGTTCTCTTGTTGCAAGTTAGAGAGTATTTTCTTTGGGTGTTTCTTTGGAAATAGGGTGGGGAGTGGAATTGCTCTTTCCTCTCTAAATGGCATCCTTTCATCTCCTCATTTTCCTTTCTAAACATCTCTCCCTGGTGACTTTATTTGTAGTAGGAAAAGTTGTTTTAACTGGTCACTTTCAGGTTAATAGCGAGTTGTGATATAATGAAGGGTGGGGGCAAATGTGAGACAAATTGAGTTTGTCACATACACAGAATTAGATTTCCCCACAAGGGAAAAGGAATCTTTGGGTGTGGAAAGAAAAGTGATGTCTTAATCCAGGGTGCAGGGAGAACATTTATACAAATCTTTCTGCACACTTATTTGATTTATACACACTAAGCTCTAATTTAAATCAAATTTCGCCTGGTTAGTGGCAAGGATGTGGCCCTTTGAGTAAGACTGTGTGTGACAGTGATCTTGCCAGTAAACTTGGAGGCACTAAATGCTTTATGAATCCTTCTTGTCTCTGAATTCTGTGATTTTTTGAAAAAAATTAAGTAGCTAGGGATGTGACACAGTGTAGAGTAAATACCTAGTGTGTTAGAGAACTAGATTCACTTCTAATATCACAAACATATATCTATATACACAATAAAATATAAACAAGCAGTGAGGCTTGCTTTAAAATGCTATAGGAAAAGAAAGATAATGAGTCATGGAATAAACACTAAGGGGAAAACGTTGAAAATAGACCAGGAAAATTCCATTGACTTAATGGTTACTATAAACATTAGCTTTTCCTAAAAGTCCCTTGTGTGAGAGGTATATGTCCTCTGTCTACTATGTTTTCTTTTTTTTTTTTTTTTTTTTTTCTTTTAAATTATTGTTTTTTATTGACTTTTGTACTTATATACAAAAAAACCCACCTGATATTTCCCTCCCCTCCCCCCATTCCACTTTAGAACTCCAGTCTCCACCATATCCCCTCCCTCTCTCCATTAGTCTCTCTTTTAATTTGATGACATCATCTTTTTCTTCTATTTTGAGGGTCTTGCGGAGTGTTGCTGGGCACTGCAAGGTCATGGATATCTACTATGTTTTCTTATATTAATATTATAGAGAATGAGCCATGAGAACAGAAAAACTCAAACTTTTTCAGTCTGAAATGAGAGGAGAATAAATATGACTCCAACTAACAGCTCATTAAGAAATCTTGTTACTTGTTCCCCAAACCATTTTTGTCTGTATCTGTGTCTGTTTCTCCCTCTCCCTCTTCTTTTCTCCCACCCTGTAGTCCTTAGTCTCTCAAATACTGGGATCACAGGTATATGCCACTGTGCCCAAATGCCTTAAATGATTTCTTTGTGAAAAGCTATATTAATTGGCTACTCAAGTTATATAACAGTGTTAATTGTCAAAGATTGTGTTCACTATATTGTAACATGCTAAATGGAGGGTTTAAAAACCCATACTGTGGAAAATTCCAAATCGAAACAAAAGGAGAAAGAATAGCAGAGTAACTCCCCACAAATCCAAAGTCCATCTCAATAAAGGTCAACTCACAGCCTCTCTGCTCCATCTTCCCACTTCACCAGGCCTTCCAGGCCCCACATGTTTTGTTTTTGGTGCAATTCTATATGCATCCATAGAAGATTTTTTCTCATTATTATTAATATAGTCAGAATAATTTAAGTAATTTTAATCAGGATATTATTTTGTGCTACAAATGGTGATTTAAAAGGTCCTTTCATTACAAAGCCTGAAGAAGTGCTTATCAGAGGAAGGGAGAAATGTTAGTATCTGCTGAATCATTCTCTCTTTTTCTTAGTCATTACTTCCCAAATCAGAGGCATCTGAACCAATTTTATTTAACTTATTTACATTTCTTGCCTTTTCTTTTTTTGCAAGTAAAACTTTTAGTTGAAACATAATAATTGTACATATTTAAGAGATTCTATGTATCACATTTATTTAGCTTCTGAATATTTCCATGTGCTATTTAATCTCTAAAAATGAAAAGGTACACTTAACGTTTTATTATTCTAAAACTACCTTCCCAAATATTTTCTGTTTAGTTAAGTCATATCTTTAACTTAATAAAATAATTATGGGGCCAGAGAGATTGCTTAGTGGTTAAGGCACTTGCCTGCAAAGCCAAAGGACCCAGGTTTGATTCCCTAGGACCCACATAAGGCAGATGCACAAGGTGGCACATGTGTCTGGAGTTTGCAGTGTCTGGAGGCTCTGGAACACCCATTTTCTCTCTCTTTCTCTGCCTCTTTCTCTCTCAAAAAAAAAATTATTAGCTTTACTGTATGGACATTTTGTGTATTGGTCATATTCCCATCTGGTTATACCTTACTTATTTATTTATTATTTATTTACTCATTAGAGACACAGAAAGGGAGAGAGAGAGGGATAGAGACAGAGAGAGAATGGGCACCTCTAGCCATTGCAAATGAACTCCAGATTCATGCGCCATCATCTGGCTTATGTGGTGGGTACTAGGAATTGAGCCTCAAACTGGGGTCCTTAGGCTTCACAGGCAAGTGCTTAACCACTAAGCCATCTCTCCATCCCCAGAGTTATACTCTTATAGCTCCTCTCCCCTGTACTCATTACACTGAGGGTCCTTCTCAGTGGGGTTATTGGTCTTCACTATAGGGTCATGAATGCACCAGTCAGTCTGTAGGTGAGGCAGGGTGTCTCAGGATATTCCTTCCCACCCTGTGTTTCTTACAATGTTTCTGCGATGATCCTGGAGCCTTGGCAGGCATGTTATGAGTCTCCTTTCAGCCCTCTGCATCCTCTGAATTTCTGCTTTAATGAGTTTTAAGTTTCAGTGTCTACTGACATCTCCCTGGAGGAGGTTGTCAGGCCAGCAGTGGGAGCAGCACTCATGTTCCTCTGTCATGTTGCCTGGGTCCTGGCAGATGTGATAAAGATGACTCATCTCATGTTAGGTAGTTGACTATCTTTTCTTGTCATATTAATGGATCTTGGTTCTTCCTGGCATTTTCTGCCATCTGTTAAAACCAGATTCTCTAAGAATGAGAGCAACACATATCAAAGGGAATAAGCATAGTCCTTTGGAAGACTGTTTGATGGGCATAGCCAAAGAACAGTGGGAGCTTCTCTCTAGAGTCTATGACTTTCCTATTGATAGGATTCTGACTTGGTTCTCAGTACCAGGTATGAATTCCCTCCCACTAAGCAAACCTCAGATCCAATCAGAGAGCAGTTGACTATCTGCATAGGCTGTGTGCCACTATTGCATAGGTGTGTACATATTGCCTTGCAGGATTCCCTGCTTACTCACTTTGTGGGTGACCTTTAATCTCTAGCCATTCACATAGCACTTTCCAGCACTCTGAGGACTAGCCAACAGGAAGCTGGCTTCCTTCTCAGTTCCAGCATGATCTTGTGATATCCTGTGGTGACAGCCTGTGGAGTCTTCGGCAATAGGGTCTTACCATTTGGTTCAGGTGGGTAACTAAGTGCTTTGACAATGGCTGGCCCTCATTGTTTTGGGCATGTCATGGGCCTCCATGACAACAGCTCACTGTTGGGGGTAACCTGGTTCTGGAACTGGGATTTACTAGCCAGAGGCTAGGGTTTTAGGATTAAACTTTCTCCATCCTCTACAGGGCACTTCTGCCTGGGCTATTCCTTGCCACCACACCTCTCATTAAGAGTAAGCCAGCTAACTGGAAGAAGGTTTCTACGGTGCTGATTTGTGCTGTCATTAGTTTTGTGTAGTTCCCCCCACCTGCCCTCACCCTCATCCCCTCAATACCCTTCTACCCTCTGTATTCTGTCCTTCCATTTGCCTCCTCCTCTTATTCCCCCATTTCCACTCTCTCCTGGCCTCATTCTAGCTCCTTGCCAATACTCCTGATTCTTACTACAACTTACAATCAACTCAAGCTGTTCCAAGTTAGGAACACACATGAGGACAAACATACAGCATTTGTCCTTCTGGGCCTGTGTGACCTCAATTAGAATGATTCCCCCCCAACTCTACTCATTTCTCTGCAAATTTCATTATTTCATTTTTCCTTACCTCTGAGGAGAATTCCATTGTGTGTATGTATCACATCCTCATTACCCATTCATCAGTTGATGGGCATCTAGGCTGATCCCAGTTCCTACCTATTGTGACTAGAGTAGTGACAAACAAGGCTGAGAAAGTGCCTCTGTAGTAGAGTGGAGTCTTCAGGGGTATGCCTAGGAGTGGTATAGTTGGATCAAATGGTAGATCTATTTTCAGATTTTTGAGGAGTTGCCAGAGTGGCTGTACAAGTTTGCATTCCCACCAGCAGTGAATAAGGGTTCCTCTTTCCCCTCACCCTCACCAACATTTGTTGTCATTTCATTTTTTTGGTAATTGTCATTCTGACTGGAGTGAGATGGAATCAGATCCTTAACTTTAAACAAGGGTGTATCCTGTCAACTAAAGAACAGATTGGAATGCATTATTTGAAACCTGTTCACAATCGAGGCAAACATTTTCAATCTTTGAAGAGGAAAGGATTCTATTTTTGAGAGAACCAAGTCCAGAGGAATCTGTGTCTATATATTGAGCCTCTTTTTTTTCTCACCTACTTTTCTCTTTTTCTTATCCACCTCTTTCTTATTTAGCTAAGAATTCTCTCCAAGGTTTTACTTTTTCTTCCCCTAAACAAATAACAGATCCCGCCCCCCGCCCCAACCTCTTCTGCAGTTAACAATTACATCTTTTGAGCAGGCATGGTGGTGAACGCCTTTAGTCCCAGTACTTGTGAGGCAGAAGTAGGGAGATCACTGTGAGTTCAAGGCCACCCTGTGATTACATAGTGAATTCTAGGTCAGCCTGGGCTAGACTGAAACCCTACCTCAAAAACAAAAAAAAACAAAAAAATCCCAGCCGGGCATGGTGGCACACGCCCTTAATCCCAGCACTCCGGAGGCAGATGTAGGAGGATCACCATGAGTTCGAGCCCACCCTGAGACTACATAGTGAATTCCAGGTCAGCCTGAGCTAGAGTGAGACCCTACCTTGAAAAAAAAACAAACAAACAAACAAACAAACAAACAAACAAACAAACAAACCCCACAAAAAAACCAATTACATCTTCTGAAGGTAAAAGAGGAGAAAGAGTGAAAATCCAAGGACTAAAATTCCTCTTATTTTTAGAGGCTTAATTTAAAAATAAATTCTGACATAAAACGAAAAAGGTTGAATGAAAACTTCCTTTGTGTTTCTTTAATTTTTCTTTACTTTATAGGTAACTGACTTTTCAGAAGATCCTTTTCATTATTTTCTCCAGATAACTTAGTCATTCCAAACTCATTTTTTGTCTACAAATAAAAGTAACCTAGCAAGCCTTCTATGTGTGTGAGGAAGCCAAAAGTGAGTGTGTTTTATAGCTAGTTTGCATTTATTTTTTTAGTAAAGCAGGCATTTGACTTGCATTTTTAACTTTACTGGCCAAAACATACCCTTTTCTCCCTGCAAACCATTCCAATGACTGAGTAAATTCTCCTTTTTCAGTGTCTAAACGTTTTTCATTTTGAGTTCAATTGGAGGTCACTATTTCAAGCGAGCCTTTCATTTCCTTTCATGTGTGTGGCGATCTGTTGTTTTTTAGAGGTTTTGATGTGGCTGTCTTTCAGAGCCACAGGCATCCCACCAGACTTCATTTAGCTACTAGGAATGAAAGAGCCTGCTGGTGCTCATTTATTTACCTTATGTTGCAGGGATTATGAAACAAGGAAGTTTCTAGTAGTTTATTTTTATTTATTTATTTGAAAGAGGAAGAGGGGAGAGAAAGGAGAGAAAGAAGGAGAAAGAATGAATATGGGTGCGCCAGGACCTCCAGCCGCTGGAAACAAACTCCAGATGCATGCACCGCTTTGTGCATCTGGTTTACATAGGTTTTGGGGAATTGAACCTGGGTCCTTTGACTTTGCAGGCAAGTGCCTTTGCTGCTAAGCTATCTCCCTCTCTCTCTTTTTTTTTTTTTATAGTTTAAAAAATTTTTTATTTATTTATTTGCAAGCAGAGAGAGAGAGAGAGAGAGAGGAGATAGAGAGAGAGAGAGAAGAGCAGCAGACAGAGAGAATGGGCACGCCAGGGCCTCTAGCTACTGCAAACGAACTCCAGATGCATGTGCCCCTTGTGCATCTGGCTTACGTGGGTCCTGGAGAATCGAACCGGGATCCTTTGACTTCGAAGGCAAACGCCTTAACCACTAAGCCATTTCTCCAACCCTAAGCTATCTCTCTATCCTGAAAGAAGGAGGTTTTAATGAGATAAGCTCTGAGATTGTGACTCTGAGTATGTGAAAGTCACATTAAAGTTTTATAACTTTCAAAATCAGCTTTGGTGTGTGTCTCCCCTCCATCCATTCCATCTGTCTGTCCTTCCATCCGTTTTTTTTTTTTTTCTTTTGGTTTTTCGAGGTAGGGTCTTGCTCTAACACAGGCTGACCTGGAATTCACTATGTAGTCTCAGAGTGGCCTTGAACTCATGGCAATCCTCCTTCCTGAGTGCTGGGATTAAAGGCGTGTGCCATCACACCCAGCCGTCCTTCCTCTTGTCTGTTTTCATTTATCCACTCATTTATTCATTCAGCCAGCCCTATGAGGTCATTACATAAAATGTGTAAGCTCCTCCCTTTTATAGTGAGTTGCATATAATAAAATCTAATGGAACTTTCTAAAACATGCAAAACCAATTGACATGGAGTCCAATTTTTTTCTTATCTGAAGTTAACCCCATTTTATAGTTTTCTTAGAATTAAGAGAAGAATTAAGTGAATTAGAGGCAATATTCTGTCTTATTCGGGAACATCTAAACCAAGTTTGAAAGTTCTTGGGTTTCATGAGAAGTGGGGAAGGATTTCTAATCATATGCATACATGTGAGTACAGATATAAAGTAACTGAAAAGCATAAAACTCAATTTGAATCCTAAGCTGCTTTGAAAGAATTGGTTGTTAATGGGATAGATTGGTTGGATTGAACAAAATCAGTAGTTTGGAATTAAATCTTTTTTCCCCTCCTGCCTTTTCCTCTCATAAGCTTGGGCATTGGGAAGCTCTTGCTGGTGTTTTTTAAAAAACTTAAAAAGTTTTATTTAAGAGAGAGAGGGAAGGAGGGAGGGAGGATGGGTACGTCAGGGCCTTCAGCCACTGCAAATGAACTCCAGATGCATGGATCACCTTGTGCATCTGGCTTACGTGGGTCCTGGGGAATTGCACCTGGGTCCTTTGGCTTCATAGGCAAGCGCCTTAACCATTAAGTTATCTCTTCAGCCCTAGTGGTTGTTTTTGTCCACAGCCCACAGCAGAGTGAATGCCCTCTTTACAGGTCTAGGGGTTTGTGCCAGATTGCATGTTGACATTGGGAATCTATGGCAGCACTGTTTGGCTGAAACACTGTAGAAGAGGATTTCTGTTCCCTGTCCTCATAGAGAAAAAGGTTTTTCTTAGCCATGGGGGAAGTATGACTGTAGTAGCCATTAGTTCTCCAAGAGGGCCTGACTTAGTAGTCCATGGCTAGAGGATGAGCAAGGAAAAAAATTTCCCCTGCATTTGAATTTTTCAAATCCATGGGCTTGAAATGGAAGACTCATAAACATAGACATGGGTCTTGAACAGTCTTCATAGAAGGAAAATACCTCCTCACAGAAATAGATGGAACTGTGCTTGTGCTTGTCCTTTAAGAGAAAGGACTATAGTCCGGGCGTGGTGGCTCATGCCTTTAATCTCAGCACTCTAGAGGCAGAGGTAGGAGGATTGTTGTGAGTTCAGAGCCATGCTGAGACTACAGAGTAAATGGTCAGCCTGGGCTACAAGGAGACCCTACCTTGAAAAAACAAAAACAAAACAAAAAATTTTAAAAAAAAAAAAAAAAAAAAAAAAAAAAAAAAAGAAAAAGGACTATAGGAGAGACTTTCTTTTTTCTTTTTTTTTTTTTTAGTGGTGTAACTACTAGTAAGGAGCCCATGCTACCATAAAAATCCTTTACCCAGGATCTTATGATCCTTTGGGCAGCATTAAAGAAACACATGGGGGCATACAGACACACAAAGATATGAAAACAGGCAGAAGAGGTGACTGGTTGGGAAGGAGGGGAGCAGTAAGAGTGGAGGGGAACAGGGGAGAATAATGAGAGGTGAGTGATAAAAATACATTGTGACCTGGGCATGCTGGCGCACACCTTTAATCACACACTGTAGGAGGATTGCTGTGAGTTCAAGGCCAACCTGAAACTACAGTGAGTTCTAGGTCAATCTGGGCTAGAGTGAGACCCTATCTCAAACAAACAAACAAAGCCACATTGTGTTTATGTATGAAAATGTCATAACCTATTATTATATATAATTAACATATGCTAATAAAATATTTTTAAACAAAAGAAAAAGGAAGCCATTAACATGTAAGATCTTAGCTTCTTAGATATTCTATATAAATCCCTTCATTATGTGGGTAGCTTGTAATTAATGGAGTTAGACTGTTCAAAAATAATCCTGGGAAGCTGGGCATGGTGACGCACGATTTTAATCCCAGCACTGGTGAAGCAGAGATAGGAAGATCGCTGTGAGTTTGAGGCCAACCTGAGACTACATAGTGAATTCCAGGTCAGCCTGGGCTAGAGTGAAACCCTACCTCAAAAACCAAAAAAAAAAAAAAACAAAAAAAAACAAAAACAACAACAACAACAACAAAAAACAAAAAAAAAAAACCAAAAAAAAACCCAAACCATCCTGGGTAATTCAAAGCCTCAATGACCCTTTTGCCTCAAACTTCTTCTTCTCCTCCTTTCTTCCTCCTCCTTCTTCTCCTTCTTCTTTTTTTTTTTTTGTCGAGGTAGGGTCTCACTCTAGCTCAGGCTAACCTTGAATTTACTTATGTAGTCGCAGGGTGTCCTCAAACTCATAGAAATCCTTCTACCTTTGCTTCTGGAGTGCTGGGATTAAAGACATGTGCCACCATGCCCGGCTTTGCCTCAAACTTCTACTTGGGATCTGTACATTTCTTTTTTATAAATTAAAAAAGTTATTTATTTATTTGAGAGAGACAGAGATAGATAGAATGGGCGCACCAGGGCCTCCAACTGCTGCAAACAAACTCTAGACACATGCATCACCTTGTGCATCTGGCTTACATGGGTTCTGGGGAATTGAACCCAGGTTCTTTGGCTTTTCAGGCAAGTGCCTTAACTGCTAAACCATCTCTTCAGCCTTACATTTCTTTTCTTTTGTTGTTTTTTTTTTTTTTGTTGTTGTTGTTCATGGGGCTGCACATAGTGCATTATTATCAAGAAACCATCACAAGCTACACAGGTGTAAAAAGATAGTTTAAGGTCTTTAAAAATGGATAAGACTTTCTGTATTTTATAGTTAATGTACAGGGCTATTATACTTGAATGCTGATGTTAAAGAGAAGCATATTTCTTCTCTGTGAGCAGAAATGGTAAATAATGTGTGTGTAGAAATCAGATGAAAAGCTTGCTGAGTTGAAAGTAATAAGGGCTTCCAGGTGGCAAACACAAGGTTGGTAATGCAATACTCTGTCACCCCGTCTTGAACTTGTTGATGGCTTTTTTTTTTTATCCATAATATTTTAATACTTCTCCACTTTTAAATACTGGTTTTAATTTGTGATTGTAACATAGAAGATCCAATTTGATTTTTTTAAAAAAACATTAGAATCATAAAGTTATTATAGTTACACTCTACATACTCCCAAGGTACTTTAAAATGATTATGTTTGAGTCTGTAGATAAATAAGGACAATAATCTGAATACATCATCTGTACAACCTGGACTAAATACTGGTGAAGTATTTAATTGGACATCAACTGTTAAGCTTTGTTTTGTTTTGTTTTTTTGGAGAGAGTCAGAGAGACAGAGAATGGGCATGCCGGCAACCTCTCAGCCACTGTGAATGAACTCCAGATGCATGCGCCCCCTTGTGGGCAAGTGTGGCATTGCGCCCTGGTGTCACTGCGTCTGGCTAAACGTGGAACCTGGAGAATCAAATGGGTGTTCTTAGGCTTAGCAGGCAGGTACCTTAACTGCTAAGCCATCTCTCCAGCCCTTGTTGATGACTCTTGTGACTAGTCATTGGAAGCCTCATAATTCTTATTAGTTTTATGTATGCCAGCTTTTATGTGCCATCTCAAGTTAAAGCTTTAACTAAAATTTCTGTCTTGCTGTAGTTGTAAGAAACTGGATAATATCAAAGAAAGCCACCAGGTTACTTTGCTTTGACTTGTGTTGTCTAATAAAGGGCCATTAGACACACATCACCATTTAAATTACTATTATTATTATGTATAGTATGTGAAGTGGTGTGTGTGTGTGGTATATGCATGTGTGTGTGGGCATCTGCACACAGCCCATGTGTGTACATGTAGTGGTCTGAGGAGAACATCGGATGTCTTCCTATACCACTCATTCCCATGTTTCCTGGAGACTGAGGCTCTCACTGAACCCAGAGCTGCTGTTTTCAGTTAGACTGGCTGAGCAGTGAGCCCCAGAGATTCTCTAGTCCCCACTTTCCATAGGATTTGGGTTACAGGTGTGCATGGCCATGCCTAGACAAAAACAAAACAAAACAAGACAAAACAAAACAAAACAAAACAAAACAAAAAAAAAAAAACAAAGGAAAAAAAGAAGAAAAAATATTTTTCTAATGCTGGAAAAACCAAACTTAGGGTGAAGCAGGCTCTCTCAAGCCCTCATCCCTCATGCTTGTGTGGCAAGCACTCTTGCCAGCTGAGCCACCCCTCTAGCACTCTAAATTAAAATTGTGAAGAATTAAAAATCAGATATTCACTGTCACTTGCCTTATGACATGCTCAATGGCTCCATATAGCTTGTGTTACCCTATTGGGTAGAGATGGTTTAGAGAATGTTTAGAAGCTGGGTGTGGTGGTGCACTCCTTTAATCCCAGCACTTGGGAAGCTGAGGTAGGAGGATCGCTGTGAGTTTGAGGCCAGCCTGAGACTACATCATGAATTCCAGCTCAGCCTGGACTACAGTGAGACCCTACCTCGAAAAAAAAATGTTAAAAAAAAATTAAGACAGCGTGGTAGCACATGTCTTTAATCCCAGCACTTGGGAGGTAGAGGTGGGAGGAACACTGTGAGTTCAAGGCCACCCTGCAACTACATAGTGAATTCTAGGTCAGCCTGGAGCTAGAGCAAGATCCTACCTTAAAAAATGAAAAAAAACCAAAAAACAATGGGCTGGAGAGATGGCTTAGCGGTTAAGGTGTTTGCCTGAGAAGCCAAACAATCCTGGTTTGATTCTCCAGGACCCACATAAGCCAGATGCACAAGAGGCACATGCATCTGGAGTTCTTTTGCAGTGGCTAGAGGCCCTGGCATGCCCATTCTCTCCCTGTCTGCCTCTCTTCTATCTCTCTCTCTGCTTGCAAATTGAAGAACAAACAAACAACAACAACAAAAAAAAACCAAAGCAAAAAAAAATTAAGTCTTTGTAGCTTCTTGCCAGCTGTAGTATTATTACTTTATTTAAGAAGAAAGGAAGAACTAAATGACACAAAAGCCATTTAAAAAAATATTTTATTTGTGAGAGAAAGAGAGAGGGAGGAAGAGAGAGTTGAATACAGGAATACCAGGGCCTTGTGCTGCTGCAAACAAACTCCAGACTCATGTGCCACTTTGTGCATCTGGCTTTACATGAGTACGGGGAGGGGGGGGAATTACTGGGGAATTGGACCTGGATCAGCAGGCTTTGGAAGCAGGTGCCTTTAACCACTGAATAATCTCCCCAACTACCTATTTCTTAATGCATAAAATCTAAATCCCAAAGACACGTTGAAATGATTGGCACAAAACCATAACACTCCACCATGGCGACCTATTGTGACAAATTCCATCATTGTAATGTCCTTGAATGAGTAAATTCTTTTACTCCAACAACTGTTCATTTATGAGTTGAGGTTTTGTGATCATGGATAGCATCATACAAACTCAGCCCCTTGGCTGGCACTCCACTTGTGCCTAGCAGCGGTATTCACCACAGCAAGAGAAATCACACAGCTTCTCCTGGTCTTTGTAAGAAGAATTGACTATATTGAAAACAATAGGCTATCTTATTTCCCATCTCCAAATAGCCCTGTCACTTAGTGATCCACATATTCTCTGTGCTTGGCATTGAGTTTACAGGCATACATAAAATATGATCTCTAGGACTAGAGGGATGGCTTAGTGGTTAAGGCCTTTGCCTGCAAAGCCAGAGGACCCAGGTTTGATTCCCCAAGACCCACATTAGCCAGATGCACAAGGGGGCCCACACATCTGGAGTTCGTTTGCAGTGGCTGGAGACCTTGGCGTGCCCATTCACTCTCCCTCTCTTCCCCTCCCTCTGTCAAATAAATAAATAAATTAATTAAAAAAAAGATATGGTCTCTACCTTCATGGGACTTAGAACATGGAATGGGAAATAGACCCCTAAAGAGGTAAGTGTAACAGCAGAATCATGGCTCTAGATATAAAGGCATGATAGACAAGTAAAAACAAATACATAGTTTTCAGAGTTTATGATTCTTCTTCTTCTTTTCTTCTTCTTCTTCTTTTTTTTTGGGGGGGGTAGGGTCTCACTCTGGTCCAGGCTGACCTGGAATTCACTATGTAGTCGCAGGGTGGCCTCCAACTCTCCGGGATCCTCCTACTTCTGCCTCCCAAGTGCTGGTATTAAAGGCATGAGCCACCACGCCCGGCGAGATTATGATTCTTTTGAAGTTTTTGCAGGGGAGTTTCATTTACTTCTGCTACTTGTTGGGGGATGGGGAAGACCAGCAGTTTGACAGGTCTGTTAAAGAGTAAGCTCACGTGGACGTCTGGGCTGGGTTGCTCAGAGAGCAGAGGTTTGTATGTTGGGGTTTTGGGGAGCTAGTTGGAAGGGGTGTGTCTACAAAGTGAAACATCCGTGCCCACCGCGCTTGGTAAGTGATGGGCATGCCCAGTCACACGCTTGCCCTCCCTCTCTTCCCAGCTCTCTGTGCCATCGTGGCCACTATCTGGTTTCCTGTGTGCGCCCACCGCGAGACAACCATCGTGAGCTTTGGCTACTCCTTGTACGCGGGCTGGATCGGCGCTGTGCTGTGCCTCGTGGGTGGATGTGTCATCGTCTGCTGCGCTGGGGACGCCCAGTCCTTTGGTGAAAACCGTTTCTACTACTCTTCTGGCTCCAGCTCCCCAACTCATGCCAAGAGTGCCCACGTATAAGAGAGCTGCCAGGCTGCCCCAGAGGTGCTATAGATGCTGGTCCTGGGGCCCTGGGTATGCTTGCCACAGCTAGGGGAAGCCCACTTTTCTGCCAGGCACCGAAGCCGAAGTTCTAGAAAGCATCCTGTCTGGCATTTTGCAGTCTTAATAACCTTCTTCCCCATCACCTTTCAGTTGCCTTAAAAGAAATCTCTAGTTCAGATAATGGCCACAGTTTTCTCATGGTGTTGCCTGCTCCTAAATTCTTTTCATGGGCGTTCCTTTGTCGGTTATTAAAAAAATATTTTAGTTCTCTTTTAAAATTTAAATGTCTTGCGAACATTGATGACTTGGGTGTGGGGAATGAAATAAAAGACACTTTTCAAATGATTACAGTGACAATGGGAGTCTCACAAAGATGCCTCTGTTTTTTTCTTCTATTCAGTTCCAAGGCCACTTATGAGATAGAAAAAGATAGAATTGGGAACATGGGGTGGGAGGGAGGGGATCATGGAACTTTCTCTCCATGGGAAAGCTTCCCTTTTTAAAGCTGACGGTGAGAAAATTTCTTAGTTTATGATTTTAAATTTATCTGTACATACTTTTTCAAGATTGATCACTTTTTTGATCACTTTTATAACCATGGTTTTCCTGAAGTTCTTTCTCGATTGATCAACATGAAGGAAATGAACCAAACATACTTTAATTCTGCCGTAAATAACAGGACACGGGAATATAACGTGAACTGACATTCTACAACATATTTTTGATTTTCAGGTTTGTCTGATGTGGTCTTTAACCCATAGCTACACATGCTTCCAATTAACCTATTTTTCAAACTTTCTTCTCTTTTCTCTCTGTTTCCATTCTGTTAGCTATTTTAAAATGATGTTGTTTAACATAAACTGTACTGTTGAACTTGACTTCTTGGCTGTAGGCACTGATGCGTATCAGTATCTGAGACCCCAGACTCTTCAAACACGGTTGGTGCATTTTGTTCAGGTAAAATTTGTGCAATAAAATAACAAACTGTCTGCAAAACTGGCCTCCCATCTTTTGTTGTGTCCGGAGTATCAGCTACTGATTTTCAAAAGTCTCACTTGTCTGTGTTATAGGGAGTCTGACCACTGAGTTAAGAACAAATCACTTTATATTACCTTGAGTCATTCAAAAGTTACACTTTATTTACTATATTAGGGTGGTAATGTGTGATCATGTAACCTAGGAGTTCTCTAGGTTTCTTTTCTTCAGAGGTAGGGTCTCGCTCTAGCCCAGGCCAACCTGGAATTCACTCTGTAGTCTCAGGGTGGCCTTGAATTCATCGTCTTCTTCCTTCCTTTGCTTTCCAAGTGCTGGGTTACAGGCGACTCCATGCCCGGCCCTCTAGGTTACTTGACTGGAATGTTTTATTTTCTTGCCCCTTTATGTCATGGGGAGATGAGTGTCCATAAAAAACCATGTTCTAAGCTGGGTGTGGTGGTGCATGCTTTTAATCCCAGCACTTGGGAGGCAGAGGTAGGAGGATCACTGTGAGTTCGAGGCCACCCTGAGACAACATAGTGAATTCCAGGTCAGCCTGGACTAGAGTGAGACCCTACCTTGAAAACAAACAAATAAACAAACAAACAAACAAACAAAACATGTTCTAAGTGGGATAGTTTTTTTTTTTGGTCAGGAACTTGCCTTTTTTGTTGTTGTTGTTTTTGCATGTGCTTGCTGGTAAGTCAGTCTGATCAGAATGGTTTGCCAGCAAGCACATGCATGTATGTGCACATACATATAGAAGGCACAAGTTGATCTTGGGGGTCTTCCCCAGGCATTCCCCACCTTGTATTTAAAAAAATAATTTATTTATTTGAGAAAGGGAGAACATGGCACAGAGAGAGAGGGAGAGCGAGAGAGAGAGGGAGAGAATGGGCATGCGAGGACCTCTAGCCACAGCAAATGAACTCCAGATTCGTGCACCACTTTGTGCATCTGGCTTTGTGCATCTGGGTACTGGGAAATCACACCTGGGTCCTTAAGCTTCATATGGTTAAGCAAGCACCTTAACCACTGAGCAATCTCCCCAGCCCTCCACTTTATTTTATTTATTTGTTTGTTTTGGTTTTTTGAGGTAGAGTCTCACTCTGGCCCAGGTTGACCTGGAATTTACTATGTAGTCTCAGGATGGTCTCGAACTCACCTCCATCCTCCTACCTCTGCCTCTCCCAAGTGCTGGGATTAAAGGCATGCACCACCAGGCCCAGCCTTCCACTTTAGTTTTTGAGACAGAATCTCTTACTGAATGTGGAGTTCAGTGATTTGGCAAGCCCTAGGAACCACCGCCGTTCCAGTGCTGAGAGTACTGGCGCCTGTCACCATGCCTGGCATTCTACAGAGTACTGGGGGTCTGCACTCAGATCCTCTCGCTGGGGCTGCAAGCACTTCACCCTCTGGCCATCTCCCAGCCCCAGCATGCTGTTCTTGCTCATCTCGCTCCTTCCCCGAGGCAGCTGCTTATATTCTCTCAGGATGGAGTGTGCTAAGGCCACCCCACTTTTGCTGCAGCATGACAGGGGAGACCTCAAATCTCTCTCAGCTGATGTTACCTGAATACATAGGAAATCCTATTTCGTAGGTCGTGTTAGAGTTTGTTACCAGTTTGTGAGAGGAGGTAGCTGATCCAGGGCTGGAGAGATGGTCCAGCTGTTAAGGCACTTGCCTGAATGTCCTAAGGACTAGAGTTTGATTCCCCAATGCCCATGTAAAGCCAGGTGCACGAAGTGGCACATTCATCTGGAGTTCGTTTGCAGTGGCAGGAAGCAGGAACCCATACTCACTCTCTGTGTCTGCCTTCCATCTCAAATCAAATCAAAAAATTTTTTTTTTTAAAAAGAATGCCACTGTCCAAAGGGAACCTGTGAGGCATGCATGTGATTTGAAATTTCTTTTTTTTTTTAAATTTTTATTTTTAAGTTTTATTTATTTGAGAGAGAGAGAGAGAGGGAGAGAGAGAGAGAGGGAGAGAGGCAGACAGAATGGGTATGCCAGGGCCTCTAGCCACTGCAAACGAACTCCAGACGCATGTGCCGCTTTGTGCACCTGGCTTACGTGGGTCCTGGGGAATTGAACCTGGGTTCTTTGGCTTTGCAGGCAAACGCCTTAAGTGCTAAGCCATCCCTCCAGCCCAATCATTCCTCCAGCTCTAATTTGAAATTTCTAATAGCCACTCTAGCAAAGCTAAAAATGAACAAGTGAAATTAATTTTTTTGGGGGGCGGTTTTGAGGTAGAGTCTCACTCTAGCCCAGGCTGACCTGGAATTCATTCTGTATTCTCCAGGTGGCCTTGAACTCATGGTGATCCTCCTACCTCTGCTTCCCAAGTGCTGGGATTAAAGGCATGCACAACCACATCCGGCTAAGTGAAATTAATTTTAATATGTTTCACTGAAATTCACTACATCTACCATATTATCATTTTAACTTGTATGCAGCCCATGAGATTTTTTTCACATTCTTCTTTTTATATTTTTGGGGCTCTAATATATTTTATACTTACAGCACATCTCAATTTGTATTAACCATATTTCAAGGGCTTTGTAGCCCATAGGTGTCTAGGGGACATTGGCTTGGTTAGTCCAGCTGTAAGATAACAGTTCTATCTTAGTAATCAGGAGGGGATGAATTGCATTTAATGTGCCGTCCCCTCATTAGAGTTCCATTAGAAGTTGGCAAATATAGAGGCTGGGGAGATGGCTCTCTTGGTAAGAGCACTTGCTGTACACGCA
Organism: Orientallactaga sibirica; assembly: GCA_036365145.1. Lineage (NCBI taxonomy): Eukaryota > Metazoa > Chordata > Mammalia > Rodentia > Dipodidae > Orientallactaga > Orientallactaga sibirica. Next base: position 17,742,144 of record JAEOAD010000008.1, read on the forward strand.
CGAGGGCCTGAGCTGCATGGATTTGATTCCCTGAAGACACAGTATGCAGTATTTGGTCACGATCTTCAAGAATCTGATACAAAACAAACGAGAGAATCGAACGTTTCAAGGGAAATGCTGAATCTAGCTACCTATGTTCGTGACAATGACAGCCACAAAAAGAGAAGATTGTGGGCTTACAGAATACAAGCATACTTGTGCTGAGCTGGGGGGCTTGCTGTAACAATAGAACAAGGTCTGGTTGTATCTTGTCCTGTTTCTGCTCTTTTTTTTTTTTTTTTAAATTAAAAACACTCTGCATGTCGGTGGCTCTCTCTGCACTGTACACAATGAGAACGGCAGCATCTTAAGTGTTTGGCAGGACATTCATGCTGCATGACATCACATGCTGAGAGGACAGGGAGGCCACTGTGGGGCTGGCCCTGGGGAGGGACAGTATCAGTGCGGCCATTGAGATGGCCCCACAAAAGAGTGTGTGACTGCCAGATGTGCGGCCTCATGGAGACTGCAGGAGGGTTGTGGGGGGAGGACGCTGGCACACGCTGCTGATGGCTTGAATAGCGGCTCTTGAGGAATCTGTATTTCTCCAGCACGTGTAGCATCTCAGAGCGCAGGCTTTGTGGCTGTGTCTGGCGGGGAGGGCGTGGAGATGAGGGAACTTGTCACTGCTCCCTGCTCCATTGTTGAGAGGGAAAACGCGGAAATGTGAAGCCATTCCTCGAGGGTCATGGAAAACAAGGGTCATAGGCAGACTACCTTCGACATAGCAATGAACACCTGCTGACATCTTTTTCTCTTAGGCTGAATCACATGTAGCTCAGATGGGAATTTTGTTATAGTACGCATTCTGATTCTGGTGTGTGGGCAGACCTGAGATTCTGCATTTTTTTTTAATTTTACTTATTTATTGCAGAGAGAGGAAGAGAAAGAGAGAGGTAGAGAGAGAAAATAGGCGCATCGGGGCCTCCAGCCACTGCAAATGAGCTCCAGATGGATGCACCACCTTGTGCATCTGGCTTAAGTGGGTACCTGGGTCCTTACGCTTCACAGGTAAACACCTTAACCTCTAAGTCATCTCTCCGGCTCAGATTCTGCATTTCTAACCGGTGCTGATGCTACTGGCCTACCCTCACACCCTGGGTAACCAGCCTTTGGAGCCTGCACCCAGTAAACCACAGGCCATCTTAGCCGTGTACATATGAATGATGCCTCTTCTGGGCCAGTTCCGGGTCTTCATTCTGCAGCTTTGCTGGCCAATAACTCCAGTGCAGAATCATTCCTTTGGCTTCACGGGTTCTGTTCCTCAATAAAACTTTAAGTAGAGCCTGGTGTGGTGTCTTATGACTTTAATTCCAGCACTCAGGAGGCTGGCTGTGGTTGGAGGTTCCAGGCCGGCCTGAGCTATAGAGTAAGTTCCAGATCATTTATCTTGGGCTAGATTGAGACCTTGCCTCAAAAAAGCCCAAAACCAAACCAAACCAAACCAAACCAAACCAACATCCCACAAAGCAAACAACAACCCCTGTCCCTACAAAACCCATTAAGCACCTAGTGAAACGTTGAAGCTTACTAGCACAGGTAAGTCGACTACTGCTGTTTCAGAGAAGCTGGTGATTACATTTCCAGGAATCTTGTGAGCCAGCTGATGTTGCACAGGTAGCTTTACTAGCAGCCATGGTAGAGTATTTATACCAAACACTACAAATCAGGCATTTCTCCTCTTCTGGCTCCCACGTTCCAGTTAGCTGCTAAACACTTACGAGCCCAGCACTTGAGGAACCAGACATAATCTACTGACACCTTTGGTACTTTTATTGTGAAAACCTGCACTCCTCCTTTTCCTGAGAAGTGCCCATTAGGGAAGGTGGGGGAGAGCCCCACGCAGTGATGGAGAAAAGGAGACATGCCAGCTGCTGGGTCGCAACCACGTGTGCCTTGTGTCCTGAGTCAGAGGGCCTTGGTGGCCTGGCAGAGGAAGGGCTGTGTCTCTACCAGGTAAACTGACCCTAGCTAGATTCAGAAAACAGTCAATAAAACTCACATATAACAAATACCAGGGCTAGCGGGTTGGTGTCTTGAACCATCCTGTCCTTTTTTTGACCCTCTTATGATGGTTTTGTTGGTATCATTAATCTGATTTCTAGAAGTTTCTTGACAGATTCAGTTTTAAAAAGTCCTAATTATAAAAGAAATACTCCAATAATTAAGCATTTTTTGAAAATTTATTCTTTTCTTAAAAGTTTTTTAAAATTTTATTTGTTAGAGAGAGAGAGAGAGAGAGGAAGAGAAAGAGCAAGAGGCAGATAGAGAATGGGAATGCCAGAATCTCTAGCCGCTGCAAACAAACTCCAGACTCATGAACCACCTTGTGCATCTGGCTTACGTGGGTCCTGGGGAATCGAACCTGGGTCCTTTGTCTTTGCAGGCAAGAGTCTTAACCACTAAGCCATCTCTTCAGCCTGAAAGTTTATTTATTTTTTTTTTTTGCCAGACACAGTTCTGCTATTTTATCAGTTACTTATGATTTCTCTTTATAACAACACTTACAAGTCCCAGGTCCTTTTGACTGCAAGTTTTATGGATGACAAGGTTATTACACAGAGAGGTTGATATCCCTAAGTCACACAGCTACTGAGTAATGCCTATTCATTACAGAAAATTTGAACACAGAGGGAAAATGCAAATAAGAAAACAAACAAACAAAAAAAGCTGGGGGTGGTGGCACACACTGTCACCCTGAGACTACATAATGAATTACAGGTCAGCCTGAGCTACAGTGAGACCCCACCTTGGAAAACAAACAAAACAAAAAACAAAACAAAGCAAAATAAAACAAACAAGTCACCCATTATTTCCT